>CM027579.2:14245285-14290285 GCA_015852605.2 Populus deltoides
TTGACGAGAAGTTTTAAACTATCATTTGGTTTTATTAGTTTTTAATAATATAATATCTTGGAAGATTATGAAATGTTGTATATTTTTAAATAAATTATTCTTTTGATATACTTGTTCCAAGACTTGGCGTAGATGAGTGTCCTCACGACACCACTCCTGAGTTGTTGGCCATGCACTTGAGATTTAGGTCGTAATAGGGTTAACCTTGGTTGACTGGGTTGACCTAGGTTGATTTTATTATTTTTTTAATTTATTTTTTTTAGTTTCATCATTCATTGTTGGTTTGTCAAGAATTAAGTTTTGTATATTTTTTCGATTTGCTCTGCATTGGATCATCTTGATCTAGATCTAGAAGAGTTTTTTTTTTTAATTCAATATGTTTTTTTATTATTATGTTATTTAACACCGGGTTGGTTAGAAATCAATCTTCATAATTTATTTTGATTTGCTTTTCGTAGTTCATCACAACTTCATGACCAGAGTCATATGTTTGGTAAATTAACTCGCAATCGATCTAATGTATTGTCATCTTAATATTTTTATAAATATAATATCAAATATACCTCCATATCGATATTTAAAAAAAAATACCATATCACATATATAATATTTTGAATTTATAATTGTTTTTTACTGGAAGACACGTTATCTATGCTTAATTATTTTCTTACCTTAAAAAAAATTACGACCCAACCAGTGATATATGCCATGTTATGCTGTATTCACGCGGCAAAAGAGACAAAAACAAGAGTAATTTTAATATATTTGATTAAAAAGACAATTATCCACGTATAAAAATAAATATATTCATATAATATTTTTTTAGTAAATTTTTATACTTTTAAATCAATAAAATATAATACAGCATAGACATGTTTTCAAATATAATATTTTTTATTTTTTATTATTATAAAAAACTTTTAATTCTAAATTTGTCAAATTAAAATATAAAAAGATAAAAATTACCATCATTATAGTTTTAAAACTCGACTGGAGAGTCAATCCAAATAAGAATTGAGTTACATATTGTGAGGCTCAACCTTATTTTTTTTAAAAAATAAGGATAAAATGATGTTTGTTTTAATTATTTTTTTAAAAACAAACAAGATTTTACTTGGGTTTTATCCTGAATTGACAGGGTTGTGGGTCGATTCAGGTTTTTTACCAGGATGGTCAGGTCAATTATTCCTCAATTTTTTAAAATTCAGACCAATCTTAAGGTAGTTTTTCAAGATAATTCAGGTTTTGTAACCAAAGTTATTATACTATTATCAATCTCAACACTCAATTTAAAAAAAATAATATCTAATTGTTCTCTTAAACAATAATATATATACATATTAATAGTATAATATTTTTTTATATTTTATTTTATCTTATCTATTACTAACCAATATATATATAATTTGTTTTTTCAAACTCGTAAAAGAGACTTGGGATAAAATCAGTATTTGATAATTGGTTAAACTTCAAAGAAGCATGTGGGGTGAAAATAATATCTGGTAATCGGTCAAAGGAATAAACGGAGTCACGTGGATGTATATTATTTTCCGAGCAAAATGTCTTCCCCACCCACCCAAATGTCCGACCCCACCCACCCAAATGTCCGACAGAGACTGTTCGAGGGATCATATTCAAAAAATTAAAAGATCAACGATCAAGTTGAATTCAATCAATAATTCAGGGTCACATTACTATTTAGCCTTTTGAAAATAAACCCAGAAGAAAGATACGAACCTGGACACAAGTTTCTTGCATACGGAGAATGAACCATTTTTTTCCGGAAAAATGCTCGATGTACTAGACTGTCAAGCGTGTATTATAGATTTTTTGAGTGGGAAATATGTTTTTAAAATTTTTAATTTTTTTGTTTAAATTTTTTATTATTTTAATATGTTGATGTTAAATAAATTTTTTAAAATAAAAAAATATTATTTTAATATATTTTAATTAAAAAATATTTTAAAAATCAATCGTGACGAAAATACTAAACATAAATATGAAATAATTTTTAAAATAATTTTTTTATTTAAAAATTTATTAAAATAATTTTTTATATTTTTATATTTTATTTATGATATCAGTCATTAAAATAATAAAAAATAATTTCAAATAATATTTTTTTAACAAACACGTATTATATTTTGTAGAATATAAAACAATTCGACATTACTCTAAGCTTTGGAAAAGAGAGATATATCGGCCTCGTTAAGAAAATTCAAAGATCTTAAAGCAAGAAACGAAGAACGTGGACTGAAGATGCCAGCCTTTTCCACGCACGCTGCCTAACAAGCCGGAATAAAAGGTAGACTGGAGGCTTCTCGGAAATAGGTCTCCATGACAAATAAAAAATGCAAGATTAAGAGATTAGGTGTACATAAATATGTATCTGTTTCTCTTTTTTTTTTCTTTTATAATATTAAAATATGAGAACACACACAAAAAGAAAATAAGAACAGACCAGGCAATTGGAGATTGGTTAGTTAAAATTAAACTAAAAATGAGTAAAAAAACTTTCCCATAAAACAATTACCCACCAAGTGTTCGACCTAATCTATTTTTTAAAAAATCAAATTTATAAAAATAATATTCAAGCTCAAGAGCAAATTGAATCGGTATTCGTAAATCATAAAAGATTTTAAATGTGTATATAAAATCATAAAAATCCTTTGCGAGTTGTAAAATAAAAATCCATGCATTTAAAGAATAAAAGTACATCTTTAAAAAAGTAATTTTATATATTTTAAACTTATCATAAATAAAATTTAAAAAATAAAAGATATATTATTTTAGTTGTTTTGAAAAACATTACGTGTGACACTCACATACATGCAGTGGATAATGTTAAAATGCTACATCTGAGGCCGGCTTAGCTGTCACTTGGAGCCATTTCCCAGAACTACGTCACCTATTTTGCCTTTATTCACCACTGTTCTATTTGTGCATCGAGCAATTATTATTTCCTTTGACCCTTTTTTTTTGTCAGAATAATCGAACAATTGTTTATTAAATTTGTTTCGAAACAATTATTGACTTTTTTAATTGAATTTTTTTAAAAAGGAAAGCATTACGTGTAGTCACGGTGCCTTCATGCGATCCTGGCGTGCTGCAAAATATTAAAAAATAATTGCTATTACACAACCACGCCAGCCAGAGGAAGACGGGCGGTTGATCTGATTACAAGGCAGGAATGTGGGGTCTCTTAATTCTGTAATGTCAGCCACTTCGCTCGTGGCAACCATTTTGTCGTTTTAGCTTTGGATGGCATCGGTGAGTATTGTTTTCAATTTTTTTTTTAGAGTTATATTAAAATAATATTTTTTTTAAATCAATTTTTAAAAAAACACCATGTGCATTCCAAACAGTCCAGAAGGAAGTTTCCGCACTAACCTAAAATCAGTACTCTTCCGGTTATAGAGCTAGCGAAACTCTATATCAATTAAAATATTATTTTATATCGGATTATTTTATGTTTCAAGGCTGAAACATATCCAAACTTCCTTATTTTAGATATTTAACTTTCATTGTGACGAACAATTTTAAATTAGTTTTTTTTTTTAGTTTAGATATCTGATAATGATACAAATTTTAGAATATATTCTTAGACGCTTGACATGCTGTTTTTGTTGAAATATATATATATATATATATATATATATATATATATATATATATATATATATATATATTTCAACAAAAAAATAGGCAAGAATATACAAAAATTTGTAATTATTATTTATATATATATATAAAAAGAGAGAGGGGGGGGAGGTTGATTTATTTATTTTAATTTAAAAAAGTCTACTTTTAACATACATACATATATATATACGCGCACACTCTCGAAACGGTCTTTGAGATGTTTCAGTGTAGAAAATCTGTACCGATTATAAAACTGGAGGGGTGTGAACAACTTTGATATCGGTGGACATTGGATTATCAGTCCAGTGGATTATTGAATTGAATAAAACAGTAAAAGCAATCATTAAATTCAAATTCATAGCGTTATGAATATATTGCCAGTAGCGCGCGGTCCCTTGATTTTGAACAGGAAAGTAAGGAAACATCCAGGGCAAGACTGATTCGGCGATTTCTACAACGTTATCTCGACCAACGGCTACGAACAGTGACTGGAATTGGAGGAGACCAGGAATGGGAAATTCTATTACAGCAAAGGAGTGTTTCTTGCAAATGGTATCTGAAAAAGGGTTTTGAAAAACTATCACGCTTTAAAAAGGTTGTCGAGAAATAGCTATTAGTAACAACACATTTGAATTTTATTGGTAATCATTACATGTATATAACATAACATAATTTTTTAAAATTGCAACCATTGTTTCATATAAATATTTTTTTAATTACAGATATACATGCCCTTCATAGCATGATTGTTTGAAGGAGAATGAAATTCATGGTATAGTGTATTTATACATACTTTGTTCTATTAAATGTAATTATATACGTATAGGTTGTAAATAATATTATAGATGTGTAATCATGTAAAAATATTTTTTATTTGTAAAGCTTTAGAATAATTTTCTTCATACGAAAAAACCCAGATGAGTTAGTAGTATTAAGTTGGAGTTAGATATCCTGCTTTTTTTGGTACGGGGATTTTATTTTGAAGTTAGGCGTGTATAAAAATATTTTTACAGTTCTTTTAAATAAAATATTTTTCTGCAATCGTTATTCCTATGTTTCTTCTAGCTCACCTAGACCTGACTTGTTAATGTACGTGGTTTGATTTCTCCATTTTTTTTATTTGTTAGAGGTGATGTTTATGGGGGGATTTGAATCAATTGTCGGTGTAAGGAAGTTCAAAAGGGAATTACTGTTACCCTCTTCAACAACAAAGTAAAAAGTGGTTCACAAACTCCAGCGATTATTTTTTCAATTGACGTTCCCGCCGTCGGTTACACAGAAATCTCGTTTGAAGGTGTCCACGATTTGACCACGTTTGTTTACACGGCACGTCATGTATTTTAAAATATTTTATTTTTTATATTGTTAAATTACTTTAATATACTAGTGTTAAAATAAATTTTAAAAAATAAAAAATAAATATATTTTTAAGTAAAAAATATTTTTTAAAAAATCATTATTACAATATAAAAAAAACTATCAAAATAATATTTAAATTTATTGTACTATAATTAAACATTTCCTCCTAAACTTAAGGACACCATTTCTACTTTGGATTTGCAAATTGCCTGATACATTTTTTTTTTTTAAAGTGGATTATCAACTCATCTCCACGTGTTACTTTCTTTTTCTTTCTTGCATTCCCTTTTTTTTTTCACTTCTCTTTATGTTCTTTTTTTTTTATCATTTGAAATTTATTAGATATTAAATTTATAAACATAAATTATTTTAGTTTGTTTTATATAAAATTATCATAATTTTAAATAAATATCTCAATATGTGATTTGATAAATAATTGTTTCTGTTATTGTGCGGTTAAGTAAAACATAGGTTTTTTAAAGTAAAAAAATTTTAAACCCAGTAAAGTTTTCTGGTTGTGAATTTAGCGTGTTAAGCCGCAAAGCCAAATCAATCATGTTGATGTTTTAATATTAAAAAAAAAATTATTTTTATTTTTATTTTTTTAAAAAAACCAAGCCATGTTTTTTATTAATTGTTCAGTTGTTTTTGGATTTATTAAGTCGGGTTAGTCATGTTATATCAATTTTTATATAATTTAATTTTATATTTGAACTAGAAAATAAATCAGAGTACTACAAAATTAAAATTAATATAGTAAACCAAATTTAATAGTAATATCAAGTAATTCATTACAATGAATATTTTTTTAAGTCCATGTTTTTTTTTATTCGAGTCGGGCATATCACAACCCAGTAAACTAATTACAACTAAGCGACTTCTAACCACATGTTCATGTATCTGCGATGCAACTATATACTGGTTATAGTTAATTGATTTGTCTTCTTTTCATCAAGCTATAGTTAACGACGAATCGATAAAATAGGCTTTACTTGTTTATAAATTCCCACCCCCTCTCTAGAATGGCTTCAATGTATGTTGGTTAACGTGTGGTGTGGAAATTTTAAAAAAATATTTTTTAATTGAAAATATATTAAAATATTTTTATTTTTATTTTTAATATTAAAACGTTAAAATAATTAAAAAATGTAAATTTAATATTCTTTTAAAAGTAAAATATTTTTAGCATACACAGACATGTAGTTAAAAAATCAATTCGAAACATACACTTACATAACATATCTTAAAATAAGAAATCAAAACTTTAATCATCAAAATCACCCCTCTAAAAACTCATAATCAATTCACGAAAAATCCATGACTACACATCTATTTACATGACATACGCGCTTCAACTCAATCAACAGCATCCAATCCAGGATCAAGTTTAGGAAATCTAAATGCTATTTACATATAAGCAATGTCTGGTTATTTGAATTATAAATCTTGACAAATATGGTATTTGCAGCAATCTCCCTCCTTCTTCTCCCATCACAGGAGGGAAAAACAAACTTACTATTCAAAATAACATGGATTGGAAATGTGGGTCAACTTGTATTTTTTAAAAAATTACTTTTTTATTAAAAATTATTTTTTTTATATATTTTAGATCGTTTTAATGTGCTGATTTTAAAAATAAAAAATATTATTTTAATATATTTTAACACGAAAAATATTTTAAAAATAACTACAACTACACTTTCAAACAGACAAAAGCTAATAGACAGACAGCAGGTGGAATTAAAGTTTTTAACATATTTTCCAAACCAAAATCCGAAATAACACCATTTTTTGAAAAACAAAGCTGTTATCATAATTTTTGAATCTAGTAATTAATTTAATTATTTTTGTAGTGGTAATAGTTTCAAAACAATTAATTTCTTCTGACAACTGGCAAATAGACTGAGCGAGTCTCCCATTTAAGAACCCGGCAATTGCGGGCACCACTTCCTGATCTCGCTCTCTTTCAACTTGTTCCTTGTCTGTTGCCTGGATCCCGTACAGGATACGTGTCGTGTAACCAAAAATACAAAACACAAAGGTAATTCCCGAACATTAATAAGGGTATTTACGGAAACTTGTTTTCCCACCATAGCAATCCACGCAGTTCCAAACTCCTCTCCTTCGTGGCACCCTCGTGGACGCAATCGTAACCGCCCATCTCTCCTTAAAATCCCCACATCACGAAACCCTAGCAACCCCTCCTTTTTTAAATCCCCGTTCAAATAAACAGGCAGAGATAAGATACAAACAGATGAAATGATAAAACAGAGAGGCTAGAGAGAGAAACCCTAATCCTCCTCTTCATTTATACTTATCGTTTTCGTTTTCGTTTTTCATTTTTCAATAGCAATTGATGGAGAGGTCGGGGACTCGGTCGCCGCCGGAGAAGGCTATGTCGCTGAGGTACGTGAGCTGGGAGGAGGTGTACGTATCCAGCGACAGAGGGAGGAGAGAGGTGCAGTATTATCTGAAGAGAAACGACGGTGGAAAAGACCTGGCAATTACAGGGAAAGAGAAGAGCTCACGGCACATGTCTTATTATTTTGAAATTAGGAACCGGTCGAATTTGTTTCCTATGGCACCCTCTCTGAAGCCGAAGTCAAGAAGAGAGGTTATTGACTGGCTCGATTCAATTGTTTCAGGTACATAAGCAAAAACCTAATTGAAACTTTTCTATTATTAATTCCCTCTAAATTCCGAAAATCTTGAAGCTTTTGGGATTTCTTTTCAAGGGTTTGTGTTCTTTGCGGTATTATGTTGGATCCCAGTTTTTTTTTTCCTTGGCATAGTCGGAAATACGATCGTGGATTTTGTAATTCAGTCCAAAATTCAAACTCTTCCGATATTTGCATCGGGGGATGTAAATCTTCGCGGAGCTGTGTTGTGTTGTTCTTAATTCGTTAAAATACTAGCCTGGTTTTTCAGTTTATTGCTGCTTCCCTTGCTGCACGGGCTTTTTCAGGCCTTTGAATTTTATTTTTGAAGATGTCTCCACCCTCGCCTAGTTTTGCGATTTCTTATTTCGCGGTAGAATTCTATCTGTTACCTCTCCTGATCTGAATAGGAAATATACTTCGATGTTTTTCTTTAATTTATCATTTATATTGAAATATATGGAAAATCTTTATTCTTAGAATTTGCCTAAAGATGACCGATTATATCAAATTGAAAAGTTTGCATCTTTAAGTATCTGTTTCCAATCTGTCGTGTCGAGTACACGCCTGTAGATGCCCTAATTAGGGCTGTTGTCAATGATGTCATGTCCATGTGCTTTTTCTTCTCGAAGATGCGCCTATCCATTTTCTTTCCTTGGATTCCTCGCGTGCTGTGCCCATCTAGAGGATGGGTGAATTCTTTTTGGCATCTCTTGACATTTCTTCTTTTTTCCTGGATTTTATTTCTCAAGGAGGAAAGAATTGTGTTCTTGTGATAATGGAAAACACTTCTTTTTGTTCAAGCATATCTAGAAATGTAAATTTTTCTTTCCAAGTCCAAATAACAAATTCATAATTTATCTTTGTTTTTGGATCTGAAGGGAAATAAAATATTCAAATCCTTGCTCTCTTTATTAGAACAAATTTTTCTATAGGTGCTCTAAATATCCGTTCTACAGGCCAGCAGCCCATTATTTCATAATCAGTTTCTTTTAGCTCTATACCCCTCTCGTTATTAAGAGCAGGCTGCTCTCCTTAACCTTTTTTCATGTCTTCTCCCTATTATGTGTTTACTGCCCTAACTATTAACTCTGCCCTTGTCATAATCACCTATTTCTGTGCCATGTTACTACGAACTGATGATGATCTGGGATGCAGGAATACTTATTCAATTTTAAAGAGCTGGTTAGAGCATCGGATGCTTATGCCTTCACTATCTAGGTTATGATCTTTCATGGCCAGATTTATCCTACTTTATAAGTAAATTTCCTGATCACGGTACCCTTTTGTGCTGTCATAATGAAATTATACCCTCATGTAAAAATGCCAAGGCCTCTTGTTTGTGTAATTGCATTTGTACCATGGGTTTTATCTGATGATAAACCATTAAATGCTCCCTGTTTGGTTATGTACGCTCCTCTTTGCATCAGCTCCTTATTCTGTCTTTCCTTTGTCTCTTTCCTCAGTGATGGCCATCTATTGAATTTTGAGTTTGCTATGGAATTTCAGGTTCCCTTCTACAAGCACCAATCTTTCAAGCAGGCTCCTTGGATAACAGTGATGCTTCTCAGTTCGATATGGAAATATTTAAGGTAAGAGTGGTTTTATTGACTCAGTGATGTTTCAAATTGGGATATTTAGGATGCAGGCATTGTCTTTTTTATTCTTACTTGTTTTCATTTTTTTAGGATATTCAGTCGCAAAAGCTGGGGCATTATTCTTCAGAATTTTTGTGGTTAGGTTCTCCATGGGTTTGCAGGAAGAAAAGAAAGCATTATGAGTCTTTTTACCGGAATGGTGTCAAAATTTCTGTGAGTTTGTTTGTGTTTTTTTCCCTTCTGTGGACCAAATTTCCACCCCCCCCCCCCAATTGTATCTGACGTCTTTATGTGCTTTACTTGAAAACATTTCAGATTCATGACTTTGTTTATGTCTTAGCCGAGGAGGATAAACGACTCATTGCTTACTTGGAAGACCTCTACGAGGACTTGAAAGGGAACAAAATGGTTATGGTACGATGGTTTCACAAAATTGATGAGGTTGGTATTGTTTTGCCTCACAATTTTAATGACAGAGAGATTTTCTTTTCTCTGTGTCTTCAAGATCTCAATATCGAATGCATAGATGGAGTGGCCACTGTTTTGAGTCCTCAGCATTTCAAGAAATTCTTCAATGAGGCTGTATGTACTAGGTTCAATCCTTTTGTTTGTGACAAGCTGTTCGACAATGAAGATGTTAATCACTTTGACATTACTCAAGTTGAAGGTTACTGGAGACAGGAAATTCTTGGGTATTTGAGTGGCCTTCCTTCAAAGTGTCTGGCGAATTCCCAATATCCAGGCAATGGCTTGAGAGGTGAAGGACATGACAATAATGCTAGTAGGATGAGACCTAAGAAGAGGCTTCGCAGATTAAAAGACAATGACGATTTTTGCATTGTCAGAAAAGAATCAACTACTGCTAGGTGTTTTAACATGCAAAACCTGCGTAACAGTCGGATTGACAGCAAAACTGGAAATGAGATATGCAGTCAAAGGGGAGAAGAGCATGCTGCCTTTTTGTCCACAACAGAGGTTATGCAAAATCCTCAAAATCTACATGTTGGCTCTGAAGTTGAAGTGCTTTCTCAGGATAGTGGTATTAGAGGTTGTTGGTTCCGAGCTTCGATAATTAAGAAGCACAAAGATAAGGTGAAGGTGAGATATCAAGATATCAGTGATGCAGCTGACGAAGCCAATAAACTAGAGGTGTGTATTGTTAAACCTCCTTATGTTGCAAACTTTTTGGCTTTTCATTGTGGAAAACAGGAGGGGATATAAAGAAGTCATTCGCATGTAGTTATGTCCCTTTAAGTCCATATTTTTACAAGTTCACTCCAACATACAGTGTTGTTTTATGCTGTAGGAATGGGTTTTGGCTTCTAGGGTTGCTGCTCCTGACCAATTAGCTATCCGGATTGGTGGAAGGACTGTTGTCCGCCCCACCCCCCAGTTCAATAAAGACCGAGCTGCATCAATTGCTGATGTGGGGACTGCTGTAGATGCTTGGTGGAATGATGCTTGGTGGGAAGGCGTTGTTGTCCAAAAAGAATCTGAAGATAGAATCCATGTCTTTTTCCCAGGTTTGGAAACTTTCTTTCCTTGGAAATTAAATTGTAACATTATTCAGTCCCATGTCATTTTTTTTTGTTAACTTCAATTTTGTAACCTAACATTTTTTAGGAGAAAAGAAGGAATCAGTTTTCTGTTGCTCTGACCTAAGACTTTCCCAAGAGTGGGTGGGAAATGAGTGGATACATATCGAGGGACGACCAGACATTCTGTCCCATTTATCATCCTGCTTGGAAAGAAAGCAATTAAAGTTCAGATCTGATGAGAGTAAATTGGCCCAGGCTGCTATTCCTGATTCCAGGCAATCAGGAAAAGCGACCCCTGGATGTATTGATTATTCTTTAGACTCTGGATGTGATATGGGAAAAGAATTGAAGGTAGTTCCAGATCTTTCAAAGGATAATTTGCTAGCCCAGTTGAGGTGGAGGTCAATCAAGAAGAGAAGACGTGGTAGTGGGAGTTCCGGCCATAAGATGCACCTCAACAATAATGGGGGTCGAAGGTTATCAGAAGTCATCGGATCCAATTCAGGTGAAAGATATTTGATTCCAACTGCCCTGAAAGTTGATCATGAGAACTGCAAGTACATGGGGGATTCTCTCTTTACCTCTGCTGTTGTGCAGCCTCTATCAAGCTTGGTTATGTCTAGATGATTGGTTCCTTGTTATTAGGATATCTCAAGCAGATGTTACTTTTTGATCTTTTGCAGAGGTATACATGTGTAGCCGATAGAATCCTTGCCTATGATAGATTTTTGATGTTGACGACCTCGAAAGTGGACGAAGAGAGCTGCTGTACATTGGGGGTTCTTTCTTTTTCTGTTGTTCAGCCTCTAACAAGCCTGCTTATAAATCTGCCTGAGACAGGCTTCTTTTTGTTGGGACGTGGAAGGGTTATTCGTCCATCTCTCAGGTAGATGTAGTTTTTGTTCTTCCTCTTTTCAGAGGTACATATTCTCATGGTGCATGTACTCGATGCAACACAATAGATTACAGGCCTTTGCCATAGGTTTTGAAAACTATTTTCTGAGAAGTGATGGCATACAATTCCAATCCCAAGCTCCTTCACCGGAGCTATGTATTTGTATCTAACAGTAGCCGCTGGGGTCCACAAACATCAGGCAGCAATTTTGAATGACCTTATAGAGTTCTAACCCCTGCATATACTTGTACCCTTGAAAGACTATTGCAGCATGATTTCTGCTTGTGATTTGTATCTGTATATCGTCTCTGGCAATAAAATTTTACCTTCTTACTTCTCTCCATGCTCAAGCTGTTTTAGACTGACAAGTTTCATTTTATGCGTGGTTTAAGTTGAACGGATATTAGCTGAGCCGCCTTTTGGGACTTCCTTTTGTTCCGCTTTCCTGTATTTTTCGCTCCAGCAGCGAAAACCAGCTTTGTATGTAACTGACAAATGCCTCTGTGGCAAGTATGATGCATTTTGTGATTCTTTGATAACCATGTGGAGCCCTATATATTTATATTTCTGTTATGGCTGTGGGTTCCCGTGCTAGAAAACATCCAAAAGTGGTCCAATGGTTGATATAAAACAGCTCAATTCTAAGATTCCTTTTATTTTAGAGATGATTTTGATTGGTTGATATATATATATATATATATATAAATTATTTTGAAAAAATTATTTTAATTTATTTCTAAAAAAAAACATCTTGCACTGTAATATTAAATATTTTTTTAAGGGTTGTTTAAGAGTATTAAAAATTATTTTTAAAATGTTATTTGTTTGGAAATATATTAAAATATATTTTTTAAAAAAATCAAATTTTGATGTAAAACAATTTCAATCTCAATAGCAAATAAGAACTTATTTGGGAGACCGCAAACTAATCTTTGGCTTAATAATAATTATTATCCTTTTTAGGTTTCATAACTTTATTAATTTCATGATCGATATTCTGGATGAGCTAACAGCATCATCTATCAAAGAGTGGTTAGCGGTTAAGCACTCCGTGCCAGTAAACTCTAGCAAAAAGATACGTATTCAAATTAATTTTGTAGCTTTCAACTAGAGTTTTTTTAAAAATTATTTAATTTTGTTTTAAATTAATTATATTTATAGATTATTTTGATGTTATTATATTAAAAATAAATTTAAAAAAACAAAAAAAATTATTTTAATATATTTTCAAATAAAAAAATACTATAAAAAATAATCTACCCTATCTCAATCATGGCATCAGGCAAGTTGCTTGTCTGTAGAAAACCACAAGCCACTTGTTTGATTTTTTTGGTTAATCCAGTTGTTCAGCATGAAAGTTGCCGAACAATCAAATCAAGTAGGCGAAATTTTTCGTTTGTTTAGCTGTTAACGTTTGACATTGTTATGGTAAAGAACACAAGCTTTAGTGGCTTGATTAGCGCGGAGCTGTGACAAAGCCGAGAATGAGACCCATCAAACCTTCTACAAGGTCGCTCTTTGTCTAAAAACTCAGCTCTATTGGCTCGCTGCAGCCTGCAGAGTTTGGCCATAGCCAAACTCTTTATTGACACGACATCTAAATTGACCTTAAAAAAAGATTAGAGTACTAATGCAAGTGTTTGGTCTCATAAGCAAGCTACAAAGAATAATTCTAGAGGAGAAAAAAAATCAAAAACAGTGTTTTGTGTGGGCCTGCCTCAGTGAATGAAACATCGTTGTCAACCAAGCACTAAAGACCCCTTTTCACTTTTACTAGGCTCTGTAACCTGTTCTATCTTGATTCCTTGTTCTCCAACAATTGAAGCATCTTAAAAGTTGGGCTTGCTCTATCAGCACAGCAGAAGCTGTTCTTAGATCTTTTTCAGATCATTTTCGTTCTCCATCTTTCTTTCCCTTGCCCATTTCAAGATGGGATTGAACTTGTTACCTCACTTTCCTATATGAGTATCTTTGCTGATTTTAGTCACAGAGCAAAGATATGGCTCTTGCTTCACGGCCTAAAAAGGAGATACAAAGAATTGGAATCAAGAAGTCAAAGAACATGCTATATTCTGGAACTAGCCTGGCCTCTGCTGAATCCTTAACCGTGCCTCTTGTTAGCACTCTCTCCCTCTCTCTCCATTTGCTTACGTTGAGCTTACATGTTTTATTTTTTTCACCTACAGTCAAAGAATTATGTAAGTTCTCATGGTTTATTGTGGGTGCTGATTGCAAGCAGGTTCAGGTAGTTGTTCTTTCAGCAGATATTCGATGTGCAGAATGTCAAAGGAGAGTAGCTGACATAATGTCAAGAATGAATGGTAAGATTTCTTGAAACTTGGCCATTTAGGTGTTAAGCTTTCAAAGAAATGTAACAAGTTCTTAGCATTCCTCCAGGCTGCTAATTATGATTTTGGATGTCTTTGGAAGCACCTCCAAGGAATTTTCTTGGAGTTATAGCGATGACTGAACTAACGTTCGGTCACTGATATGGTTCTAAAATTAATAATACTCTTTGAACCGCAAAAATGCCCTTTCATTTCCTTTAAAGGCGGTCCTGGTTGCTTGCTGCCACAGTAACCTCATCCTTCTTCTTCCCTTTTTTTTTGAGGCTTACTGACTTCCTTTTAGCAATTTCGTGTAAATGCTTCCTTGTATCAAATAATTAGGCCTCTCGCTGTGGCAATGCATGAGTTTCATCGTATGTTCTGTTATGTGAAAAGCTGGTACGAAAGAAGAACATTATTTAAACATCAACCTTTGAAATGGCACAAGTTCACTTCCCTGTCATTGTTGAGAAATACACATCCTTCTTCCTAAAATACCTAATCCAGCAGTTATTACTTTGTGGGCTGGATCTTCAGACTCTGTCTGTAAATTATTCACACTTCCAGTTATTTCCTTTCCACATTCCATGTTTTAGATGATTCTGATTGTTGGAATATTTTTCAACTAAGGATCTAACCTGCATATTTGTATGTCGTTTTGCAATGATACAAGGTATGCATACGCCTAGTATAACTAATGATTCTTTTGATGTAGATTTTAAAATTAATTCCAACACTCCCCTTAATTTTGGAAATCTCACAATTCTTGAAATTTAGATATATATTGCAGATGCTTGCAAACTTTCCTACTCTTTACCATTTTCCTTGGAAAGCACTCATTGCTTTGTTGTAGCCACTGTCTCATTATAGCTTGTTAGACAACTACATTGCTGCCACCATTTCCTTCTTCTTACAACGCCATCTTGAGCCATCTCTTTTCATTATGGCTAGCTAATGACATCTCATTGCCATCTCTTCAATCTCCTTCTTCAGCAACTGTATCTGTCTAAACATGGCCATTCTTAGTCATTTTTCTCCTCTTATGGCTGCCCCCACAGTTCTCTAGCCAAACATCTTTCTTTCAAGATTTGGCTCTTCAAGTGGCTTTTGTGCTTACTCTTCATCAAGATGCTACCTTCCTTTTATCACGACTCCTCGTCCATTTTCCACCTCTTTCATTAGGAAGAGCTCTCTTCTCTCTTTATGTGTGGTCTCTCTTGTACCACATCATTTCTTGTGCAAGAATTTGTCAACTTGCAGGTAGCCCCTCTTGGACTTTTTCTATCTTTCTCTTGATGCAAGGTCCTAGTTCTTTTGTCTGGGAATCTATTATCTCGCACCTCTATTTTTTTGATGTCACTCCTCCATCCTCTAACTCTAGGGTTTCCTTTCCATTTTCTTTTGGGATTTCTTCTTTCTACACACATGCTTTAATCCCTTCCTGTTAGACTGATCTAGCTCTGTACCAGTGATAATTTATGAACAGCAGCATAAGGCCAGAAGTCTTTCTAATAAATCTGAAAGTGTCTACAAGTTTCTTATCACAAGAGAATAAAACACCCCTTACATAGAGGTTCTAAGTAACTCTTTAGAGACTCATTAAATATATATTGATGTAACATATACAAGAACCCTTCCTAAATACATGAACTACATACATTCATGAAATTCTAATGAATAACGAATCTAGATTTTTCTTAATTATTTCTAACACTCCCCTTTTATTCAAAAAATCTACAACTCCCAGTTTGTCTCGGAAATAAAAGAACTTCTCTGTAGCAACTGGTTTGGGGAGGACATCTGCCAGATGTTCTTTTCTACAAAAATGAAGTTCAATTGCTGTTTTTCTCATAAGCTCTCTGATATAGCAATGACTAAGTTCAATATTGTACTCTGTGCGATTATGGAACACTAGATTTTTAGCCAAGGCAATGGTTGGCATGTTCTCACAAAACATGGTTGTTGAAAAAAACTGCCTCTGACGCAAATCCTCCAGAATTCTTCTAGGCCAAAATGCTTCAACTGCCGCACTTGTAAATGAAATATGTCATGTCTCTGCTGATGATAAACCCAAAACTTGTTGTTTCTTTGATGACCAAGAGATAATCTTTTATCCCAAACAAAATACATACCCAGCTGTACCTTTTCTGTCATCAATAGAACCTTCCCAGTCACTGTTAGTGTAACCAATCGGGCTGCACACCTTTTCTACTTCATATACGACACCATAGCTTCTTGTTCCCTACACATATCTCAGGATTCTCTTGACTGCTGCAAAATGCACCTTGCTTGGTTCGCTCATAAACCTTGACACTATGCTAACGACATTATCAATATGAGGTCTTGTGTGTATAAGAAAACGAGTGAGCCAAAAAGATTTCTGCTTACAGTTTCATCAATCTTCTTTTCACCACCATTCTTTGAGAGCTTCTCATTCACTGTAAAAGGAGTACTCACAGGCTTGCTTTGTGACATGTTAAATTTCTTTAACAAATCAGCTGCATATTTTTCCCGAGAAATAAAAATTCTCCCAGGTTCTTGCTCCACCTGCATGCCTAGGAAATATCTCATAAGCCCAAGATCAGTCATCTAAAACCGACTCGTCATCTGCTTTTTGAAATCCTTTGTCATCTGGTCATTTCCCAAGTAAATTAAATCATCCACATAAAGAAATATTATAAGAAAGCCATTCCCGTTGGACTCCGTGTTCCATAGTGTGATACCGGATAATGTTTTCTTTTTCTCTATGAACACAGTAAGCATCTTAACTGTTGCCCCTCTTTTTTAACAATTTTTTTTTGGCAGAGACAGAATCTGTATCGATCAATGTATTGGAAAAGAAGGTAACTCTCACTTGTAGGTATCCTGTTGTGAGAGTTTCTACAAGGCAAGTTGCTGCTGTATACAGAAATCCTCTAGGCAAAATGGCAGTGATCAAGCGAATTTTTCGTTCTTACTGCCCTTGATGACATGTAAATGTTTCGACAATGAACACAGTTCTATTATCAAAAGATCGTGGCTGCGTGAAATAACCACGTATATAATTGTTATATTACGTTGAGAAATTAAAATAGAATCTCAGATACTTCTTATCGAGCATGCTTGAATTTGTTAGGGAAACAGATAAAAAAAAGGCAGATATGTTTGGACAGACATGGAAATTATGAGTTTTTGTTGATAAGTGCAGTCCTGTGCAGAGCTTGATTTCCAATTTGAAGGAGGGAAAAAAAGTACTTTTCTAGGAAGGAGTTAAACAACTGCATGAACGTAAAATCTTCCATTATTAACTTTATCTATTTTCAGGCCACTGAATTCAGGGCAGGCTAACATGTAAGGTGGCTTCAATTTTGCGTAACACAAACCTTTGCAAACAAGAAAGAGATGCTTCGTATAATGTGTCATGGAGTAAAACAAAGCATGGGACAAGAGGGAAAGATATGCTTCCCCTTGTACCTGTGTGGAAAATAAACAAAGCACAAAAGTGAAGTTTCCAAAATGAACGCGAAGGATTTCCAGCGGACATTCCAAAAGCCGAAAAAACAGTTGGTCTATGATTATTCAAATTCTCAAAATCGTTATTTCTCCAGATGTTCTTGGCCATCGTATCAACCCATCGTTGATTTTGTACCATGTCTTTTCTCAGCTTCGTACCTGCTAGGGTAAATTACAAACATTGTCTTCAAGCGGGCTCTGTTTTTGTTTCCGTTTCCTTTTCCCCCCACGTCAAGCTCATTCTCCTAGAAAACTGTAAGATTGCAAAGTAAGTAGGCTCTTACTTTTGATCCATGACTGCAGACTAGCTTGCTGCATGGTGCTGAGAATTAACCTTGATTGCAATGCTTGTTGAAAAAAAGCTAGGAGAATCATTCTCAACATGAAAGGTGAAACTGTCTTGAATGAAGACATTAGCATTCGTTTAATAGCAAATTAACCATACTTTTTTCCCTTTATATTGAAGAGGTAGAGACACACATGATTGAGAAGCAGCAATGCAGGATAAGCGTATGTGGAAGATTTAGACCATCTGATGTGGCGATAAAACCAAGGAAAAAGATAAACCGCAGAGTTGAAATACTGGTCATTCAGGACTTCGGCAGCAGAGAAGAACAGGAAGACTCGACGCCAGTGGTTGTTGAATAAATTAATTTTATGGGTCCTGAAGTTAATAATTATATAAATTTTCCGTGATTCTGAGATTTGTAAGACTCAAATCAATAATTTTTAAAAAATAAATTTAAAACTGACCAATTAAATTACACCACTCATATTTACTCCTACTTCTTATGATGTTGTTGTACAAAATTCCTCGTGCCATTATAGTACGCGTGACCAAACGATACCTCATGAAATTTGGCAGACGCTGCTGAAATAGAGAGGAAACTAAAAATTCAAGCAGGCATGTGGAAAATTGAAGCAAAATGTGAATGATTGGTGTAGAGATGTACAAATGCAATTCAATATTTATGTTCTTAGGAACAACACAGGTAGTAGGAAAAAAAAAGTCCACAAATATGAGTTCTGCAAAACACTTCATTTGTAGTTTGTAAATGATAGAAATTTAATTAACAAAACTAAAGGATGTGGGAAACGTATTTTAGCTTAACACTAGTGCTGTGAATTGAAATGATGTGGGTACATTTTTTCCGCCCTCGTAAAAACTTGTTCTATGCGGGTAAAGTAGTTTTTTTATCGGATTTATTAGTTATTATAAAACGATTAGAGATAACTCGGCTTTTTTCGCCTTTTTTTCATATTCAAATGATATCGTTATACTTGAAAGCGAAACTCAATCAATGGCTTTTAGGAGTATTTTTTTTTTATTTTTACTTCTTAAAAGTATAATAAAATGACTTGATTGACTTTAAAAACAAATATTTTTTTTTAATTTAATCCTAGTTTTTTTTTATGTAGTGAGAGCGTGTAATTTAATATTTTAATAAAAATAAAAAATAAAAAAAAGATAGTTGGCGTGTACATTGCATACAGCAACAAGTAAGCCGCCCTGTCATATTTAGGTAATACGTGCGACGACCAAAAACTAAATTCCTTGGTTTTTTTCGAAGCATCACAATGCGACCTCTATCCTTAGGTGATGTATGTGGGTTAATTCTCTCTGGTTTGACACTAATTAACTTTCTTATTTTTTTCTCTATTCTTCTTAATTTTTGCGTGTGACTCTTCAATTTTTCATAACAGCCATTTAATTTGTGTTTTCCTTTATATTTGATCTTTGTACTTTTAATTAATATTTTTTAAAATTAATTTATAGAATTGAAATATGTTTTTAATTTCATCATTTTTAATTTTTTTATATGTTAGATTTGACTTTCATTTTTTTATTGCTATTTGTTCTATTTGAAATGTTTTTTAAAATTATTTTTTTTTATGATTCCATCCTCTATTTTTTTTTTTTGTATAGGATTTTATTCCCATTCTCTTGACTACTATTTTTTTACTTTGGATTTTTTTTTAACTTGATGTTTTTTTTTTCGATTCCATCATTCAATATTAAATTGATTAAGAATTAAATTTATTGATTGAGTACATTTTTGAAATTCATGAGTTGTAAAGTTGAGAAATTAACCTAGATTTAAGATATTCGTTCATGTTTATTGCTTTTTTTTGTTCTTTTTTAACCTTTTTTTTTAGTTTCATCATTTATCATTTAATTTAATTAGATATTAAGTTTTGCTAAATTTTTTATTTGTTCTATAGGATTCTTCATTAATTTTGAAAATAATTTTAGTTTTCTCGAGTTTTTTATTTATCAGTTATTATTAAATTTATTTTCTTCTTTTTTAAATGTTTTAGAATTAATTTAGATTAATTGCCTAGATATCACTTCTTTTTTGGTCTTTTTTTTTAAATGTTGTTTTCATTTTCGGCCTCTAATGTTTGGTTGATTAGAAGATAACTTTATAATTTGTTTTAATTTGTGTTTCAAGGGGCTATTATGATCTCGTATCCTGAAATGCGAGTTTTACATGTTAATCTTGGTAAAGTTGGGTTAATCTAAAATGTCATATTTGATTTTTTTTTTTAAAAATATATTGTTTGTTATGTTACTATTTTAATATTTTAAAAACATTCCGTCTAGCATGCATTTTATTTTAGTTTTTAAGACTAGAAAATATGATCCAATCTACGATGTAATGTTGACTGATGATCTAATTGTTTTTAATTTGAAGTAGGGCTGGTGTGTATTTTATATATTTATTTTAATTTTTAATGTAAATACATTAAAAATATGAAAAAATAACTTAAAAAAATATTAATTTAATTTTTTCATACAAAAAATAATTTTAAAAATAATTTATAACGCAAAAATAAACACCCAGATATAACTGCTTCCATTCAAATAGCATGGGTTGGGATTACATTTTCCGGACCCAGAGAAAACTTCTTTGCATTCCATAGGTTTATGAATTTTTACCCCCTGGGCATTTGATGCATCTAGTCCGTGCCCCCAGAAAATGAAGGAAAATTTGTACGCTGCCTCTGTTGTATCACATATCTGCTTTAAAAATGATTTAATTAATATAAATTTTGTTTTACGGAAAAAAAGGACTTACTTGTTGGTCAAGTATAAAAATGATTTTTAACCATTAAAAAAAGTGCCAGAATGAAATAATTACAACTGGTAGGACTGCTTTATGTGGAATCTCCAATGAACTTCTTGCATATCCCATGATCGAAAGGGATGAAAAAAGCGAGACAGCAGCATAATAAATGAGCTAATGGGCTTAACCTGCTGAGTCGCTGACGATGTCCACCGCGCACACGCTATTAGGCACTCGCCCCACCCTCCAAATCTGGAAAGGATAGATGCCCCGCCAGCGCAACACAACAACCTCCCCTCCTCTTCAAATAACTTACGCTGCCAAATTACTGTGTTTCAAAATTCACCCTCTTTTCATTCTCTCGACCTCCCTCTCCGAACAAATAAGTAAATCCCTAATTCAGCAAAACCCTAACCCTAACCTAGGTCGCTGCAGCATTTCCAACACCAAACAATGGCCAGCGATTCCGATGCCGCTCGTCGCAAGCACCGACGATCTTCCTCCGATGACGAGGCGGAGAAGTCCTCGAAACGCCACAAACATCGTCACCATCACCACCGACATCGCCACTGCCGTAGCAAGAAGCACGGAGAGGATACAAAACAAGGCGGTGAAGACATCGTTCCTGCTACTCTTCTTCCTCCGGTTCCTGTTGCGAATAGTAATGAAGCTGATAATGATGACGTGGAGGAAGGGGAGATCCTTGAGGAGGAAGGTTCTGGTGGCGTCGATGTCGAGGCCAATGAATTGCATGAACAAGTTCCAGATTCTCAAAATCTGGTGTGTTCTGTTTGCCCTCTTTTATCTCTATTTTTTATGCAAACTGTTACTCTTTTGCCTTGTTTTGCTTCTTGTTTGGTCGCCGAGAAATATAACAAAATGTGGAATCTTAAATTTCAATTCTTTTTTTATACTACGTTTTATGGCTACAAAAATTTAATAATTGCTTGCCTTCTGGGACTTTCCTCGGTTTTTGAAAATTTGAGTTTCTGAATGAAAATGTTTTCTTTATGCTTTTCTCAGCGGCCAAACGGATGCTTGTTTTGATTTTTGGAATATGTGATGAATTTTTGGTTGGTGAGAGTTTTATAGAGAATGTTCCATACACATATGTAAGAACCTGCTTGCACTACAAACACGAACATGTGTGCATTGCAAAAAGAAAGAAGTTTCCTCTAGGCGTTTCAATGGAGAACTGGTGGCTTTATATTCATTCGTAAGAAGTTGTTATTCTCATCATTTATGTTTTTTAACTGCATACTCGCCACATGTGTTTTCTTCCTTTAATAATTATTCACACTGCTTGTCATGTTGCAAGTTTGTGTTACTTAATTTTATTCATATATTTTATGGCAGGGATTTGACAAGAGTGACATTGGTTTTGTGAATAATCATCCAGTTGTTGATCAGTTTGACAATGAGGTCTGCCTTCGAAGAGATTCTAGGGCTGAGCTTCGAGATGAGCTAGTTTCTAAAATTGACTCAGAGGATCTTGCCAATGGTAATTTAGGTCGTGAATACCATAAAGATAAGAAGAGGCACGTGGAATCTAGGTCCCCTTCAAAGGGAAGTAACAAGCAGAAAAGTAACCTGGATATTACAACTGAGGGTGATGATAGCAAATTAAGGGATTGGAGAAAGTCATCATCTTCTGAAAGCAGTGAGAATAGGCATAAGAGGGGACAATCACCTTCTCGTGAAAGGTACCATTATGAGATTCATTCTAGGAGTAGATCAATGTCACGAGATCTAGTTAGGGAGAGATCACGTTCTCGCAGCCTTATTGAATACAAGGATCTTTTGACAAGAAAAAGACACCATGACAGGGTTGATTATGACTCTGATGGTGAAAGAATGTCTCGAAACAGCAGGGATCTGCGACATGGCAGTAGAGATTCAGTGAGAAATGTGGATAGGGAAAGCAGTGTTAGTTACAACAAGTCTTTTGATGGAGAGGATCGGTATCACAACAAGAATTCACAGGATAGAGAGAGGAGCAAGGAGAGGGAACAACGAAGAGAGAAGGAACAAGAGAGATGCAGGGAGACGGGGGTGGATCGGGTTAGGAGAAGGGGGATGGAACATGAGAGGAGCAGGGAAAGCTTCCAGAGAAGGGAGATGGAACATGAGAGGAGTAGGAAAAGCGACCATAGAAGGGAGAAGGATCGATATAGGGAGGTAGACTGGGAAAGGAGGAGGGAGAAAGAACAGGGGAGGAGTAGGGACAGGGTGGAGGAGATAGATAGAAAAAGACAGCAGGAAACAGATTTGAGCAAACACAAAAATATGCATGGGGCTAGTGACAGAGATAGAGACAGGGAGAGAGAAAGGGAGAAGGATAGGGATAGGTACAAGGAAAGGGATAGAGTTCGGGACCATGATCGTGAGAATGAACAGGAAAGGGAGAGGCGAAATGACAGGGATAGGGAGAAATCTAGGGTTAAGAGTGATTCAGAAAAACTCTATAATATCAACAGCAATTCTTTCGGACAGGGAAGAGACAATCTAAAGAGGTATTCTTTATACATAAAATAAAAATGCTTACTTTAATTGAAAACATTTTTTTTACTTAAAAGAAAATATGTATCTGTAGGGCACCTTTGGACCTAACATTATGTTTTTTATATTTGGCTTCAGAGATGAAGATGAACAAGATGATTTTGAAAAAAGGATGGCATTAAAATTAGCTGAACAGGAAGAGGAAGATCTCAATAGAATAAAGGAGGAGAGTAGAAAGCGAAGGGAAGCCATTCTTGAAAAATATAGAAATCAGCATTTACAGCAGCAGAATGAGTCTCGATCAGAAGATGCAGGCAAAGGTACTTTCCCTGTCCTTGTAATGTTTTATATTTACTCTTGAGCTCAAGATCAGCATTGAACTGTTTGGTTTGTTATATCATATATAAACATGATTTTCAAGGTGTACATGCTTGCTTGATGAGTCTCACTTAGATCTGGTAATTTTCTTATTGAAGTTCAAGAAACACGATTCAGAGTTCCAGTAGTGCCTGCAATTTTTGCAACTTAAACAATGAGTATGTGTTTTTACATGTGGTGTTATTTCTCATCTTAGGGCTAGGAAACTCTGTTTTTTGTTGTTAGAAAATGCTTAACTTGTTAATTTGAGTTACATCCATGCAATAATTCTGGTGCCATCTCACAAGCAACTATGGTGGGTGGATGATGTGTGTGTTTAAGTTGAAAATCCTAAATGAAAAATCTGCTGATTCATAATTGATATTGAGCAGGGTTAAGTACCTATGGATAATTAAACCAACTGATTTCTATCTGTTTTCTGTGATTTATCATTTATTTCTCATGCCAATTTCCTCTAACAATAAAATTGTTTGTGTGGAGCAGATAAGGAGCCTTTAGAAGGTCCTGGTAACTCAGCAGCAACCGACAATGTTGCTCCAGAAACTCTCGATGGTAGGACAGATGGTGCTGACGTTTATGTTGCTGAGACATTATTTTCTATTGGGAAATCACCTTCACAAAATGGAATACAAGTTACTTCTGAGAGGACTTCAGGTGCTGCAGGGCTTGGAGAAGGTTCTCCGAAGGTGTGTCCATTTTTTCTCTAGTATCATATTTTTTAAGCTGCTTGGGGAATCAAGCTTAATATTCACATAGGTGGGAAGTGTATGCACGTTTACTACTGAATCATATTGGAGTTGATCAATTCTTTTTGGTTACTATTTTGTACAGAGTGAGAGATCAGATGAAAAATATTGTGATGATATTTTTGGAGAGACGCCTGTTGGAGTTCGTAAATCAGTAAGATCCACTGTTTCCTGCAATTTGTTTATCTGTATTTTGTGCTGTTTATACTTGCTTTGTTAGTTGTATAATGCAGTTTCTTAAAATAGTCATGCTCAATTATGCCAAGGATTTGTGATTTGAATGTGCTGCAGGGTAAAGGAGAAGGTTTGCCAATTGTGAGGAGTGGTCTCCATGACAATTGGGATGATCCTGTAGGGTATTATAGTAAGTATTCTAATATGTGATCATCTCTTCTTTTTTCAAATAGAGAACCCAATACAGAAATCTGTTTTTTAAAAAGATAAGGATGTTTTGAACTTGACTTTTCATGCTAAAGGCCTTTTTTTTAATCTATTTTTGAACCCAATAAAATGTTAGCTATTTGTTTAGTGGTTTCGATAAAGCTACAAATATCATGTGGTTTTTTTTTTCCTAAAGTAAGAGATCGGAAATATTTGGTTTTTATCTTTGTGAGAGACAAGAAAGAGTTCAGTTCTTATTACTTCTCATTGTTGCTAAAAAAAGAAGTACTTGACATCATATTTCAAGTGTTCCTCTTCTATTTTCTTTTCCTTTATATCCAGAGCTTGTGTTTTTCCTGTTCTGGAAGATGTGACTTCACTGTACATCATTTCAGAGGCAATAGTAGAAAGTACAAGGCATGCCTTCAATTTGTCTCAAACATTTATAGTTCTTGAAAATTTATGGATTTGGTTGATCAATATGCTGCTATTGTTCTTCAAATAGTTATTTCAGTTATTTATGCTAATATCATTTTTGGTATGTAGGCTACCGATTTGGAGAAGTACTTGATGGTCGATATGAGATTGTTGCTGCTCATGGAAAAGGTGTCTTTTCTACAGTAGTTCGTGCGAAGGATCTGAAGGCTGGCATTGATGAACCTGAAGAAGTGGCTATAAAAATTATACGTAACAATGAAACAATGTTAGTATTTATTTTTTTAATAACATTGTGCTCTCCCTTTTCTTATCCATATTTGTCTTGGCAACCTATCTTACTGGCCACTGATTCTACATCTATGTTCTAGGCGCAAGGCTGGGGATACAGAGGTTTCAATATTGAAGAAATTAGCAGGTCAAGATCCAGAGAACAAGCGTCATTGCGTTCGTTTTCTTTCAAGTTTCAAGTATAGAAATCATCTTTGTTTAGTTTTTGAATCTCTTCACATGAACCTGCGTGAGGTCTTAAAAAAGTTTGGTCGAGATATTGGCCTTAAACTAACTGCTGTTAGAGCATATGCAAAGCAGCTTTTTATTGCCCTGAAGCATCTAAGAAACTGTGGTGTTCTTCACAGTGATATAAAGCCTGATAATATGCTGGTAAGTTTCAGTGCCACAATTGTGTTATTTTGCTTTGGTTAATTATCCATTGATTACCTGCTATTTAACTGACCTGTTCATTTATCTCGTTTCCCACAGGTAAATGAGGCAAAAAATGTGCTGAAGCTTTGTGATTTTGGTAATGCAATGTTTTCTGGTAAAAATGAAATTACACCATACCTTGTAAGCCGGTTTTATCGTGCTCCCGAAATAAGTAAGCTCCATTGTTAAACTACTATTTTGGATACTGTCTTGTTGTTGGATAAATTGATATTGACATGTTCTCCAGAAAAAATAAGTAGATATTGGCCTAACATTTATTACACTAAAATTTCATTTCCATATAGGAAAAAGTATTTGCTTATTTTGACTTACTTTGCAGTTCTTGGTTTGACGTATGATCATCCAATGGATGTGTGGTCTGTTGGTTGCTGCTTGTATGAGCTTTATACTGGAAAAGTTCTATTTCCTGGTTCTACAAACAATGACATGCTACGACTCCACATGGAATTGAAGGGCCCATTCCCAAAGAAGATGCTTAAGAAGGTAAAATTCACACCTGATAATCATTGTTGGTGGTTCACAAAAAGGCAACCTTTTGTTGTAAGCTGTTCTCCAGGGTGGTCTGCATATCTGTTAATGAATTTGGGGTTCATTGTTTATCTGATATTGATTTGACTTATGTATGCAGGGTGCATTTGTTGACCAGCATTTTGACCGTGATTCGAATTTTCATGCTACAGAGGAAGATCCTGTCACTAAAAAGGTATGTTGTATGCACGTCCCATTTACAGACCTGTTCTTAACATTTGTACCTCATGGTAGTTCAATTTCAAATTGATTGATATATATATTTTTCTTCTGCAGATTATGAAAAAGATTATTGTGAACATAAAGGCAAAAGATATTGGATCTATTATTTCAGGTTCTCCTGGTGAGGATCCAAAGATGTTAGCAAACTTTAAAGATCTTCTAGAAAAACTTTTTGTGTTGGATCCTGAGAAGAGGATGACAGTTAATCAAGCACTAGCTCACCCATTCATCACGGGCAAGTGAACCATGTTGCTGATTTTCTGACTCCAGAAATGCTGTTGCGCTAGATTTTGTACATTATGACCTAACTCATTCAGATATCTAATCATTGCACATTATCTTTATCTTATGTGTTCTGGCCTCTGAGCTTTGAGCAGTTTTTGGCATGGTTGAAGTCAAAACTGGTGATATGTGGTCAGCAGTACTCTTTACAGGCGGGTTCATTTCAGTGGTGTACTGGTTCTATTGTAAGACAACTTGCCAAAGGCGTTTTTTCCTCTTGTAATCATTTTTAATCGTGGTCATTGTGAAAATTTATCATATTTGCTCTTATTTCTCTAGGATTATTGTTTTTTTTTAACTCTGAACATGGTCACTGCAATTGGATTTGTGGGTTACATGATAAGGGAAGAAATATTTTTTATCCCACGAGTTAGTAATTGTATTTGTTCTAAGACCCTTTGCTAAAGATGGCAGGAAGAATCTCATTTTCTGTTGTGTTAACTTTTAGTTTCTACTTGTGTAGTTTGTATTTAGTGCTGAATATCAAAACATCTGTCATTCTAACTGCTTCAATTATTTTTTCTTTATACTTGCAGTCAATATGTTCTCTTACCATTTTATGTGAGTTTTCTGGTCCTTGAGAGTCTAATTGAATTTTTCATTCAGGATAGTCTTCCCCTGCATTGAGGCATCCATCCAGTGCTTAAATGCTTAAAAGGCTCCCAGGAGAAGGTACCTTGGCTTGTTTATTAGGAGCTTATTTGATAACCCCTTGAAAGTGCTAAATATGCTTTTTAGATGGCAGTGCTGCTACATCTGGCATCCTTTTTGTTTCACAATATGTATTTGTGTTTGAGACATGTTAGACTTCATAGGGAGTCTTTGTTCATATTTTTTATGTGGTTAATATTAATATATGTTCTAACTTAGTGAATGCATCTGATCCATGGCCTGTCATTCTGGAGGCACTTGTTCTGGAGATGTGCCGCCGCAAACTTGAAGTGAAAGTAATTCTTAGTAAGTAATTCATTTTTTAGATTTGATACTTTTCTCCTTAAATGGACTATCAGGGGAACATGTTGTATTCAATTTGAAATACTGATGTATCAACATTGCTTCCTGTGCTTTTTAGGGCTCTTCTCTTATCTCATCCATTTGCAGCTCTGGTAAGTATCTGAAAACAAATTGGTTACCCGAGCTTAGTACATTTTTAAAAATTCTAAATATTTGATATTTAGGTTTCTTGAATTTTGATCTCTAATGTTGGTATAGTGTCTGTCACAGATGCTTCATAAGATTCATGCATTGCCTCCTATGTGGTAGTCGGTGTTTCTCTTATGAAAGTCTTATTAGTTGCTTGAATATAGAACATAGGATGTGACAAAATACTATTGTGAAGCATAAGCTTCAGTCAAAACTGCACTTGAAGTAGGAAATCTTGTTGAACTTGTTGACACTTTTTTTACTAGTCTGTACTAACAATGATAAAATTATAGTTTAATATAGACCAATTAACATGTTTCTGAGTAGCTGGATAACTTTCCTCTACGTTTTAACCAGTTATCTGTGTTAATTTCATTTGTTTGAAAATTGAAACCCTCTTGTGATGGATGTGATCACCGAAACCCATAGTCACTATTAGGTGAAGTTTGACCCAATTGGTTTTTTTGGCAATATAATCCTTGCAAAAAAAAAAAAAAAACAAACCAATACATGCAGTCATCAACTTTCATTTTGTGCCCTTTTTAGTCCCCATCTATCATTGTCATTTGAGATAATGTTTTAGACGTCTGTCAAGCTCATGTGGCATTAGACCCAAATATTTTTCTGTGAGCCTCAACCATGAATGGTAACTATGGATTGGAAGAAGTTGAGCTGTTTGTCTTTCATAGCCTACTCTGACATCATGTGTCGACATTTACATTTAGCAAGAGAGCGTTTTGTGTTTGGACACTTTGTCAGGAAAGTAGGTTGTTTGGAGAAGTATTGTACAAGCTACAGGCCTTCCAGTTTATTGATTTTTTATTTTGTGCACAAAGGGAGAGGCTTGGCAATATGTGGTCCAATGATATTGTCAAGTTCCAAGGCTTTCATCTACCCTCATGATCTATGACCTTAACAACATGAGATCTGTATTCAGTTTCCCAATTGAGTATGGCTACAAGGATTGTTCTAGGTCTAGGTTTGGGTGTAGAATAGATAAACAGGGGATGGAGAGGGAAAGAGAAAGTAATGATAGTGAGATTAAAATGTAGATTTGAATATTGATGTCAACATAAATGATGATGTTGCTATTTTTTCATGTGTTTTAATCGGATGGGTTCTTTTCCTTTTCCTTTTCAATTATATAGAGATGATATGTTCTTTTTGGCAAAATTGAAATTAGTCCCAGATACTTGATGCCTTGTCTCATGGTGATCTGCCAATTGAAATGGCAATACACAAAATATAATTTAATTTAAGGCAGGTTGGAGTCTTCTATTAAACATCAGGATCTGATATTGATGGTAAACGTGCTGAGGAGCTAAAATTTGCACGACATGGAAGTAGGGAGCTCATTGTATTGAATTTGTGTACGGATTGTTTGCCATTCAGGTCGAAGTTGAGCGACAATGTCTGGAGACCTAGTTTATGAAAGTAAATATTCTCCATATTTAGCGTCACTATTTCAATAGAAAAAAAATGCAGGACATGCGATTCTTATTTGATGTCAGTTAACTTTAGGCATTACTGGGTTGCCATTTCCGTTTGTTTCTATGAATTGCCTAGTCACGTGCTTGTGCTGTATGATTGCCCTGCAAACATGTTAAAGAAAACTTGTTCTCCTCATTCTGCCTTCAAATTGGTTTCAATAATGACGTGCTGAATTGCTGGACTGATGTGTATTGTGCTTCAAGTCCATTTTGATGCTGACCCCCGTGGAACAATTATTTGAAAAAAGATTAAATAGCCCGTGTAAGCATTACCTATAATTGACATTTGTGTTCTGTTTGGAACTTTTAACATCTTGTAGTGGGTGATTCAAGGAATAATTCCACATTCAAACTCAACCTCAAGATCAGAATCTAATTGAAAAGTCATTTTATGAGACTAGTGATAAAAAAATTTTAACTTCTACGTTCTTTTACATTTGTGAGCATGTTTTTCAAGCTTTCTGATATTCTGATGCTCGTTCTCGCATTTATAGCTTAAAGATGATGTTTTGACAACGTTTGCAACCAGCTTCTTGAGTATGGCACTGTGAATTATCATTACAAATAACAAAATAAACTGAAAGGCTTGAAGGATTTTCTGTATATCGTTGCACTATACACGCTTTTAGTGTTTATTGGGGATTACAATAGTTTTTTTTTTCGTTTGTCATCAGACTTTTGTTTTCTTATGGTATCATTGCATGTGCTTATTATTATGTTTTTTGAGTTGACTGTCATCTATTTGCACATTTTTAAGTATTAAAGATTTTGATTAGATTACTGGGCTTGAATAGAGGCATAAGTTTATTTTGTTAATGTTTTAGTTGTTGAGTTTGATAGATAAAAGCAATATTCGATGGCAAACAGGGGAGAGGAAATTGTTGATTGCCCACGTTTCGTCAATAATTTTTTTTTCTATCTTGGTGCTAGCTGGTATGACTGGATAAGACGAGTTTCAGCGTGGGGGTTTCTTTATCCCAAGTTTTTTGAAAAAAATTATATTTTGGGATTGTTTTTTTATTTGGGATGATTTTTTATTTTTTAAGTTAGTTCGGGGTTATATATGGGTTTTTATTTAGGTTTTTTTATCAAATAAATTTTCAGGTAAAAAATAAATTCCAAAATAATGTTCAATGGTTTTGATTGTAAAGATATCTTTTTTATCCTTCATTCATTTTTTTTTTGAATTTTTTTTAAAAAAAGCTTTTTTAAGGAAAATAGATTAATAAGGAAAGAATTAATTACACTGGCATTATTTTATTTTAATGTAATTTAATTTCTTACTTTTGTTAAAAACAAATTGTAACATATAATTAGATTAAAAATATGAATAATTACTTGTTGCTCTGGATCAAATCTCATGATCTCGGCTCCAGGGCAAACAGTTTTTTTAACATTTATTTTTGTCTAAAATTCTAAAAGCGTCTTTGAAGCTAAAAATATTTAAACCCCTATACATTTATTTGACATGCAGCGGATGCGTGTCAACCGACTAGCGTTATCCAAGACCTGGTAGATGTTCGCCCCTTTCCTCCCTTTCGTTTTGGTGTGGAGATGGCGTGGGTGGAGAGAAGTTTTGCCTCATCCATGGAGGATGGTGTTGGCCAGAGGTTTGTGGATCCGTGTTCTAAGATGCCTTTGATATTAATATGTTCGAATGTATAATCTAATTGTTCTGAACCCATGTCATGCAATTTTATGTGATAGTAGCTCCACATCAATTATACTTCTGTCACGTATATCACGTTTTTCAGTTCATTAAGCGCATCGTTTTATGTTTCACATCAAAATTCCTAAAACGGTTTCTTTTAAGCTTTGCCATCTATCGCCAAAATGACAACTGAGGCCATGAATTGAATGCAATTCCTAGAACGGTTTGTTTTTCCTTGTGTGCACAGAAGAAAAAAAAATCTAGGCGTTTGTTTCCTGCAAAATGAATATTGTTAGCTCCTTGTTTGTTCCTGAGTATGATAACATGAAATGATTTCTGTCAATTTGTTTAGCTAATGTTTTGGGTTACATAATACCTATTATCAAACATTTTTCAAAAATCATGTCAGCCATAACTATACAAAATGGATCCTAGGTCATTGATTATGTTTTCTGATGTCACTCGCCTCCTCGTTTACGAAGTTAAATTTATATGCTATTCCATCCCGTGGTATGAATAAGTAGAATCAAGAGACAATGTACAAGAAAAGTGCTTCATTGCTTTTCTGATGATAATAATGCAAGGGTGCATTAGATAAAGATTGTTTGATTTTGATAGTTTTTCTACCACTGCAAGAAAACTACTCCACAAACTATTAGGTCTGCAGTAGTTGGAGGAAACTTATTTCCATAGTTTCTTGCAGCAGTGGTTTGCTGCTGAAGTCTTCGTAATTCATGACCTCGATCATGCCCTTGCATTTGTTATTTATGCCATGTGGAATATGCCCTTGCATTTGCAATTTATGCCACGTGGAGTACGCCCTTGGGTTTTCGCTTGTCAATATTTTGGTTTTTGATCTGTGTGGACATATATTTTTAGGGGGAATTCATTCCCTCAGATGCATGTCGAGGAAAACAATGACTTTTTATTCATGTGGCTGGCGTGGACACAATCTTGACGTGGTATTACACGTAATGTGTACTTGATTAAAAAAATTTCCCGTACTTCTCAGGTAAAAAAAAAAGGTATGTGGTATACTATAGCTCATTACAAGGTGAGCACTCATTTAGCAGTGTGGTTGTAGTTGCTTTTCAAATAGCTTTTTGTACTGAAATATATGTTAATGATGTTTTTTTATTTTTTAAAAATTATTTTTGACATCAGCACATCAAAACGATCCAAAAAGTACAAACTGCACTTAATTTTAGCAAAAAAATAAATCAAAAGTTGACGAAATGCAGATACAATGCCAAACGCTGCCTTACTTGGAGCAAGAAAGCAGGTTCTATCTCGATTGAAGATCAATCTTCGACATCTTTGTGAGAAAAAGAGGGGTGTATAAAAAACAAAGCAAGCTAAACAATCAATTGTGGCTCTCAAACAGGTTGAATAACGTCGTGATCTTAGTGGAATTGGCACTAGACGGTTGAGAAACGTAGTATAAATCTAGAGACTAATAAAATAATATACAAGTTCTTGTGATGAAGTGTTTACGAGTTTGATTCTTGAAGCCTCGTCTTCTTTAATGAGGATGAAATAAAGTTGGCCGTGGCTAAAATGAATTGCATCTAAGAAAATTTATTGACATTAAAAAGGAAATCTTGGGTTTTTAGATTTTATAATTTGTTTTGATTTATTTTTTATTGGGTTATCTTGATTTTATGATCTAGTTGGCAAGTTTGATAACTTAATTTATATATTTTTTAGGTTTTTTTTAAAATTTTATTATTTAATATTAGATTAATTGAGAATAAAGTTTAATATTTATTTTGATTTGTTTTTTTATGTAATTAACATAGTTTTATAACTTGAGTCATAGACTTGACATATTAACCTGAATTGATATAAGTCAATATACTATATTGTTATCTTAATATTAAAAATATGTCATTTTGAAATTTTTTTGAGTTAAATTATGTTTATATTGGTTATCCGGGTTGTTTTTGGATCCGTAAAATTAACTATATCATATCGAGTTAACTCACATAATTTTTGTTTCATTGGAAAAAAATTATTAGCAACATTTAAATCTTTTTTTTTTTGGTTCAAGAAAAATTTAACTTCATCTGCATAATGATAATATATAATATAGGTGAATAATCTAGTTTTATCTCTCAAAAACACGACTAGTTTCTCATTTAACAAATTGAGGTTAAGGTGACTATCTAGAAAGAAATGTATCCACATCATATAAGTCTGGAATGAGAAGAATGCTTCGATAAGAAAATCTTATGGTGTCTGATTCTATTTGTTCTTCATATCCTCGAGATTTTATTATTATTTTGAAAATGTCTTGAAATTCGATACCGTGAGTTTCAAACTTAATTTGTTTTAAAACAAAACCGTGCGTTTGAAGTTAGCAATATCTGGACTATCAAAATGTAATTTAGATCAAGCATGTATTTGAGTTTAAAAAATTTAATTATATTACGAGATTAGTGTAACTTGCTACTTCACTGGCTTTATGTTTCTCCTCGTCAAATATAAGCACGACTGAAGACCACACCACATACATTTCAGTAGTGTGATTTATGCTGCGAAAATAAAATTAAAATTTTCAAACTCTAAGGTTATAGGCTAAAAAATAAAGAAATCTAAAGAAAATTATCTAGTATATTTGAATAATAATTTTGATTTTTATAAAATAAACTAGATATTTCTATTTATATTATTTCTAAAATCCTTTATAAAAATGACTTCTAATTAAAATTTACCTAAATTTATATATAGTATTAGATTTTTAAATAATAAAATACTAATTAAATTAAAAAATTTAAGCTAAGTAGAAAATAAATAATTTAAATATAAAATTAATTAAAAAAATAAATAAAACAGGAAAATATTACTTCATACATTATATGAGATACCTTGAGTTTTCCTTGCAAACTTATTTTCAAGCGTAACTTTGTTAAACTAGTTTACAAAATTACGAGTGTTACAAGTAAGTGATTGTGTGAAGTGCATCAAGACATTTTACTCTCCAAATTTTTTATAAAATAATTTAATTGATACCTTTTCATTTTGAATTATGTAAATTAAATGATTTAATTAATAATTTTTCATAGTAGGTAGGACCTAAAAAAATAGCAATCATTTTTTATTTAAAGTGTGTTTGAAAGTGATAAAGATTTTTTAAAAGTATTTTTTATTTGAAAATATATTATAATAGTATATTTTTATTGTTTAAAATTCATTTTTAATATTGATAGTTGATACACTAAAAAAAAAAACATAAAAAATTAATCTATAATATTTAAAAATAAAAATTAGTGAAAACGATGGTGAGACTGTTACACCTTACCTGTAGCCAAACTGGCCCCACAAATGATTCCACACGTACAGTTAACACAACCGAAGAAGTTGTCTCGTAAAACAATTTTCCACAAGGAAACCAAAACCTTTCTCATTTCCTCGAAATGGACAAACCAACCGCGTAAATCTAAACCTTCAATTTCCATTTTCTTCTGCCATCTCTAAACTTGGTCTGTAAGAAAACTCAAAAACGCGTATTTATTTTTAACTCCAGGGTCTTCAAAAAGCAATTCTCTCTCTCTCTCTCTCGTCATCACATAAAGGAGCAAACAAGCATCTGCTTGCTTGTTCGCTTGTGCCTGTCCCCGTGCCCCTGCGAAGTACTATCATCAACTCCTTTGAGAGTGTGTGTTTCTTGGCTCTTAAGAGCACATTCAAAAGCTTAGTAATCAAACAGTAAAGAGCGGGCATACATGGGGAAAAAGCTTGATGCTATTCTGGGAAGGACCTTTAAAGCCTATAAGTTGAAAGCAGTGGCCAGTCTTGCCATCTCTCGCGTTGCTATATTCAAGAGCCAACGCCAGGTCAGGTGCAACCAAGCCCGCTCTGATGTGGTTCAGCTTCTTGAAAAAGGACACCATGATCGTGCTCTTCATCGAGTAAGATTTTTGACGAATGTACACCATGCCTCCATTTACCTCTTTCTTTATTTTCTTTATGAACTTTTGTTTACTAGTCTCTTTTATTTTTATTTTTTAACAGGTTGAGTATTTGATCAAGGATCAGAATATGTTGGATGTATATGTGATGATGGAAGGATACTGCAATTTAATGGTAGAAAGACTCCAGCTCATTGAACAAGAAAGGTTGCTTTCTGTTTCCACATCCCTATCCTTTTATCAGTAATTTTCAGTTTCTCATTCTGTTGATGGGATTATTTTTTTATTACAGAGTGTGTCCTGATGAATTGAAGGAGGCCATATCAAGCTTGCTTTATGCTTCTTCGAGGTGTGGGGATTTCCCCGAGCTTCAAGAAATTCGAACTGCTTTCACCTCCCGTTATGGCAAGGAATTTGTTGCTAGTGCTATTGAATTGCGAAACAATTGTAGAGTGAACCCAAAGGTATGTTTTGATTCGAAGAATTTGCCAAACTAAGCAGGGAGAGAATTTACCCACTTGGTTAATTTCAGCACAACGCATTAATTTTGTAAACAAGGCATTTGCTCGATCTTTTCCATAAAAATCAGCACAACATATTAATTTTGTAAGAGTAATTTGATCGATCTTTTCCCCAAAAACCTATACTTTCTGTCAAGACACCCTTTTAGGCAATCATTGTCATGCAATGATGGTGCTGTAAAGAAGAACAAAGGTATTGTTTCTCGTGAGATTTTGGTGATACAATTGTTTGATGTGGTGCTTGATGATGGTAGTAAAGCATAAGTTCGGAGAATTAAGTTTTTTTAGTTGTTTTGAGGTCTGATAAATGATGGTTACGAGGAATGGATTGTGTTGCCAAGGGTTCGGTTCAAGTGAGAAGGAGAAGACTCATTCAACGTAAGTCTCATATTAGAGTCCCGTCATGACTTCTTAGAAAGGTGACATTTCTACATCCGATTAGCCCCTTTAAAGATACTCTAAGCTTCAACCACTACATAGATACCACGGGGGTCCCTTCAAAGGTTGTGTGATTAGTCTATTAGCACACCCATTTCTTAAAACAAAAAAAAAAGGAATGGAAAATTTAATTTATTGGCAGAACTTGCTGCTATTGGGTTTGATGAACATTGTAGTGAGGGGCAAAGGCAGCAAGAAGAGGAGCTGTTTTCTCATGCTGTGTAGATAAGCTTCTAAAACTGCTCTTTCAATTATTTTGTTTGCCTGGGAGTATAAAATGTCAAATAATCTAGTAACATGCATATTTTGTCTAAATCGAGAGAAATATTCAGAATTATTTTGATGGGAGCTCTCATTTATCTATTTTTTACTATATATGCGAGTTATAATGTGCCGTCTTGGTTTCTGTAGATGATACAAAAGCTGTCAACCCGCCAGCCAGACTTGGAGGGCAGAATGAAGGTGCTCGAGGAAATTGCTTCAGAAAACAGCATAATTCTGCAACTCGGGGAGAGTTCTTCCAGTACCACTGAGGTATGAGGGTTTCAATAAGAACATGAAGTCAACTATAGTGCTATATATAAAGTCAAGACTAAACATATGAACAATGCAGGAAAATTTGAATGTCAACAAGCAAAAACAAGCCCAAACAGAGACATTAACTAGTTCTGGTGGCACTAAGCTGATTGACGATTTGCAAATGTCGCCTGAAGAGATAGAAAAAGATGGGCTATCTGATTCAGTGCATGCAAGAAAAAAGTACAGGGATGTAGCGGATGCAGCCCAGGCAGCTTTTGAGTCAGCTGCCAATGCAGCCGAAGCTGCAAGAGCAGCTGTGGAACTCTCTCGATCTGGTCCTCATGAACCTGATAATCAGAACAGTCACAATGGAGGAAGAAACAGGTCTCCGAAAGGCGAGCCCATACAAATTGAATCTCGATTTAAAACCCAGGAGATCCACCAAAAAAATGAAGTTGTGAAAGAGAAGGCTCGTGTAACAGAACTCAAGAGGTTGGTGTCTACTTCAAGTCTGGAATCAGAAGAGACTTTGAAGGTGAGTGCAACGTCCTTGGATGCAGAGGACCCAACCAAGCAGTTAGAGAAGGATATAGTTTTCGATGAGAGCGACAATGAAAGTCACGAATTGCATTTCAACAGCGAGCTTGAAGGAGAGATCCCTACAACAGAAGATTCTAATAAGAAAATTTCTAAAATCATTCAAGGTGATCTGAAGGTGGATTCAAGACAAGGATATTCCACAGCACGTGCTACAGAAGGACCTGGTATTCAAAGTTCACAGCGCCTAAACATAGAGAAGGGACCGATTTCTGTCAGGACCAGACGAGTGCGAGGATTCTGAGAAGCATGAGCATATTGAGTCTGTTATGTTTTGGCGATCTCTGCTAATTATAGGTTATATCTGTTTATTCTTTTTCCTAAATTTTGTGAACTTATTTTGTTGTTTTGGTTGTGATTGCCTTGTATCTTTATTGAATTTTGTAAAAAAACAGAGGAATCTATAAAGTTACTGGCCTTGGCTCGCTTCTTGCAACGTTGCAGCAGGTCACTAAATGACTGCAAGCTCACACTAACATCTCTTCATCATATTCAAGTCCAAGTTCCTCCTGCAAAAACGTGAATATATTTATTAAACCCAACTCCTGCAAAGACAGATTGCATGTGCTGGCAAAACAGGAAACATACAAGGATGACCTTAAATTGTTTTAGATCCTGGGGTGAGTTCTCAGTTATGACACCCCACACATCCTTGAACATCCTTTTTCTCCACTGACTTAATTTCTCTGAATACATTTCCTCAATTGCCTCCCGCTCTTCTGGCCTGACCAGGGTAACTCCTTCGCGCAATTTTACCAATTTGTCTTCCATTTCCTTAACTTGATACGGAAATCAGAAGTCCTGAGCTCTATCCATTCTTCTTCACAGAAACAACTTCAAAAGACTCCCACTAAAGAAGCACTTCATAAGCCCACGCGTAATTTTCCCCCTTCCTCAGCTTGGCTTCTTTATCGTGTATCTGTTGCAGTGTCAGATTCGACTCCAGGGTTCTAATTTCTGCAATAGTGTACATCAACCCAGCTCCCATCATATTTTTGTTAGCAGTACTTCTCCTGAAATTCACAAAGCTGAAATCCGTGTCAAGCTTGGTGTACATCAATCAGTATTTCTCATACCATATTAAAACAATTGAGACATCTTAAGTAGTTGTTATAACGCGGAAATTCATCAGATTCAACCAGGCAATATTCATTTCATTTAATGAAAGAAAAAAAAAGCCTACTTCTTTGCAACACATAACGGCCGCGTATAGAACAGGCCGCCCTCAACCTCACTAATAGCTCTCTTCTGCTCATCCAGCTGTTGCTGCAGTTTAGCATTTTCTTCCTTCGTCTGATTAAGCTCTCGGCTGTTGGGAATGTTAAAATGGTCTTTCCGAGCAAGATGTATCTTCTGCTTACCATACTCAAACGACATCTTCCCATTATCCGAAAGATTACCCAGTGTTTTCTGTATTGCTGCCTTTTTTAGGTTAAACTTTTGCAACAAGTCAGCCACATTTTGAGAATTCAATGGCCTATTTTGCTACCCTACCGAAAATTCAAATTTATAGATAAAATTTATTTCTTCTGTAGTAAAAATGGGAAAGGGTTACGTACCTCATTCACTAAGTTGAGCACGATAGCTGCAGACAAAGGGATGATATTTTAAAGCTTTAAATAATAAACAGAACCTAAAAAGGTTATTAAGAAGCGATCGAGCACGATTTGAGTTCTAATTCATCATGAAGGCTTAAAGTTATTGGAGTGTTTGCCTAGTCTCAGTAAGCTTCCGACGTTCATTGATTTTATAGGCTAGAGAATGAAAAGCTGTTAGGAAGAAGGCAGACTTTGCGATCGTAAGAGGTTATTTACCTTCGGTGCTATCGGATTTGGGAGGCCATCTATCTTCGACCCGGGAAAACAAAATAAGAGAAAAAAATTGAAACTTAATCCATACGAAGAAAAATTGGGCTTCTTAGTTGTTTCGTACGGCGCCGTATCTGTTCTTTAAGTTTTTATACCGATACGCTGTCATATTGATTGTTCCCTGGAGCTGGAGGTAAATTACTGCTTGGTCCCTGGCTGGGTTGAGTGTGTGTAGGGTAATGTTGTTGGGAGTGTTTTTTAAAAGTTATTTTTAATTAAAAATATATTAAAATAATTTTTTTATATTTTATATTTTTAATATTAATATATTAAAATTATTGAAAAATAACTAAAAATATTAATTTTAAAAATATTTTTAAAGGCAGAAACTATAGTCAATCAAATATCTTTGCCATACATTATCTAACATGGTTTCTCGCTTTCCATCTTTTCTCATGAAAGGCCTGGTTGAAGTTGGTGAGCTCACGTATTTTAATTATTTCATTTGTTGTGTTGGCGGGTTTTTTTTATATTAATTTTCAGTAACAAAAAGACGAATTTGACCTTTCCTCTTGCATTCAATTACTTATGTTGTTCATACTCCCCTAGTTCTTTTTACTTTTCTCTAAGCTATATAGACATTTCCCCCCCTTCAACTCTTGTTTTTTAAAGAATAAAAACTAGATAATTATAAGAAAAATGTTAAGTAACTTTTATATAACCCCATGTTTTTTTTTCTAGTCTCGAACTCTACATCACATTACTTATATATTTATTTTGGTTTGTCATCGTGAATATTTTTATGCAAGTTTTAACACTTTAGAAGTACACATCTTTAGACGCTATATGGTTACGTGGTTGCGTCCACGTTTAGTGCGTTAAGAATTTGCAATGTATTTGGTTAACAGCTGACCACAGTTTTTGATGCATGGGTCCCACATAAATGCGCGTTCCAAAGACAGGGTTAGCAAAAACAAGTCTGCCTTGCTTTTGCCGTGGCTATTGCTCAGAAAAAGTTGCTGAAAATCAATTCACACTTGCTTTTCACTCCGTGCTCTCCTGAGATCGACACTTTTTTTCCTGTAAACAAAAGACTTTCCTTGCGAGCTAACGATTGCTTTCCCTCCTGTTAAACTTGATCGGCGAAGATTGACGCAAGACACTAAGCGAAAAGATTACCCATAAACAATTTGAGGTCTTGGGGAAAAGAGCTGGTCGCCATCACTCAAGAAATCCTCTTCCCGGATTCGGATGAAATGACAATATTTTTAGAAACCGAGAGGGCGGGGCTGTTGTTGGTGTTGAAAGGAGAGAATGAGGGAGAAGAAGTGGAAGAATGAGATAGGAAAAAGAGTGAATTGGGTTTCTTTGTAGAAAGATTTTTTGTTATTTGGGGTTGGGGGGGGGGGGGGGGGGGGAGGGGGGGGGGCATTGTTTCTCTCTTGTGTGTCTTGGCTTAGTTTTGAAATGAGATAAGGTTTTTGGATGAGGAACGAACGAGAAAATAAAGAAGAATATATATATATATATATTATTTTCAGTAATTTTACAATCAAACCTCTCACAAAAAATATATTAATCAAACATAATAAATTGTATTTTTTCAATTATAATTTCAACCATAATTTTAACTAAACACTTCAAAATTACGCGCTTAAAAAATTATGAAACATGTAATTCTTATCAGATGAATTTTGTACGTAATGGAATTATAAATAGTTTAATGAAATAATAAAACATATTTTATATAAAGTATTATTTATTTCATGATATAATAGGAGTAATTAATTCTACAATATTTAAATTTAAAACCATCAATATTAATATATATTTTTAAAAATTATTTTATAACCCTCAATTTTAAAAGCATTATTAACCAAACACATTAAACTACTTTTTTTTAACCTCAATTTCAACCACAGTTTTAACCAAATATCTAGTTTTTTAAACCAACCTCAACTAAAAGTACTTTTTATAAAATAACTTTTTACTACTACTCCAACATTCTTAATATGGTTAAAGATGAGCTATCTAAATTCTAGGGTTGTTCATGGGTGGGGGTTGGATTAATATTCATAATTATATCCAAACAAAATTCTAATATTTTACAAATTATAAATTCAATTCATGGGTTGAGAATATAAATTCTTTTTTTTATCGACAATTCTAAAATAAATATAGTTTCAAAAGCATATAACTGTTTGTCTTCAATCACAATTGATAATTCTATGTGTTTTATGGTATTTCAAACATAGCATTATACATAAAAAAAAAAATGATATATTAAAACATAAAATAAAAATTGACACACACATGCAACCAAAAAAAAAAGAAAATATTTATTTCGAGTATCAGATTGTTAAGTCAAGTTGAAAGGTTTTTAAAAATCCTGACCTGTATCCGAGCTGTAATATTTTTTTATTTGATTTTTTAACCCATTATTATTTATAATATCTATATTAACTAATTTTATAGATTAAATCGAGTTAATTAATATAAATATTATAAATAACTTGGGTTTAAAAAACCTACTGAATTTATAGGATTTTACTCCTCGTAGCCTGTTTTAAAGACAGAGAGATTTTTTTATTTTTAACTTGAAGCTCTTTAAAATATAATTATACCTTGTAGCGATTTTAAATCTTTTGAGAAAAACCAAAATATATTAGATGCGAAGAGAAAAACCGAAAAGCTGCATTAAGAGAACGGCTAACATGACCATGTTATAGGTTTTCAATCATGGAGGATTAAGTTGTAAGACGCTCATAGCACAGGGACTAGAGAATAATTCACCCTCTTCCTCGTGTTCAAAACTGAGCCAGCCAATGGCCCCATTACCCGTTAGCCTAGCAGTTAGCAGTAGCTGACTCAGAGCTAGCTAAAAGTTATCGCAAACAATGGTAGCAACTCAAGCTCTCCTCTGCAGCAATTACTACTGCTCTTTGGTCACAGCAGCTACCAAAACACAGTTCAATTCAAAAGGACCACCTTCAATCTCTCCCCATCATAAATTGCAACATATCAGAGCTTTTAATTCCAAAACCCAATGCTCTCCAGCAACACCACTTTTCCTGTCCCAAAAGTCCAATTTCCTATGTCACGCGACCCGCCGCAAACCACCCACCGTGCCAAACACCAACACCATCTCCTCTGCCGAAGAGGGCGATGATAATGCACGGAAAGTGGTTCAGATTATTCTGTGGGTTGTTGAAGGAGTTTACATTTTGTGGCTCTTTCTACTCCCTTATGCCCCTGTAAGTAAAGTACTCCTCTTATTCTTTGTTTAAAATAGTGTATCATATCGTAAATAAAATGCAATTTGTGAATTTGTATATATGTTTTTGATCGACACAGGGAGATCCAGTGTGGGCTATCAGTTCAGAGACTGTTAATTCTCTCATTGGACTTTCTCTCAATTTCTTCTTCATCTTGCCTTTCATCAATTCTGGTTTGTCTTTTCGGAATTCGCTTCTGATTGTTAGATAAAATGAGTTACTAATTGTCGAGTATATTTTAATCTTGATGGCAATGCATTTTCTGGCAGAGTAGTCGGCATACGTCTTATTGATGCCCCAGTTCTTCACCCGGTAAGAATGATCATAAGGTGATGTTGATTTGGTCGGCACTTGGTTTTGTACCATTCTTACAGTCTAACGTTGGTGCTGGTGATTTTTATTTCCTTTACCAGATGTCTGAAGGATTATTCAACTTTGTTATTGGGTGGACTTTCATGTTTGCTCCTTTGCTGTTCACTGATTGCAAGAGGGATAGATACAGATGGTCACTGGATGTTTTATGGGGCTTCCAGATGTTCCTCACCAACAGTATGCTTCCTTTACACTCTTGTGATTGATGAGTAGATAGATTAGCTTTGACCATTCCCTTTAAAGCCGTGGTGCAAGATTGGAAGATCTTTTCGGATGATTACTTGATCTGGCTAGCTGGCTTTTAATAGCTACCGGTGATTTTCTTTTGTTTGCATTTGGTCATAAAATGGGCAATTTTCCTCAAATTCACAGAGGACAAGCCCCCCTTACCATCGCTTATTATCTTTTCCTTTTCCTCATGTTTTTGCTGTATCAAGGAAATACTGGTAGAGTCTAGTTACGTTTTGTTTTAACTAAAGCATCCTTTTGTTCATGTGTATTATCAGCATTCTTGATACCTTACATGGCAATCCGGCTGAATGAGGCTGATTCCGACTATACACCAAGCAAGCGCTCTCAACTAGGCACTATCATGACAACTGGCGCACCAGTAGTTGGACTGATTGGTGGAGCTGCATGCCTGATATCAGTATTATGGGCTCTTTTTGGTCGAATTGATGGTAATTTTGGGAGCATAACAGACAGATGTGAGTTCTTGGTTAGTTATTTAGAATCAGAGAGGCTTGCTTATGCTTTCATTTGGGATATATGTCTCTACATAATTTTCCAGCCCTGGCTGATCGGTGAAAATTTGCAAAATGTTCAGAAAAGCAAAGTTAGCGTGGTCAATTATTTTAGATTTGTTCCGGTGGTTGGCTTGGTGGCCTATCTTCTCTGTTTAAATCTTGACGAGTAGCTATAGCTACATGTAGTTTTCTACTAGATTTGAGTCTGGGTCAACTTTGGAGGTTTCAAACCAGTTTAAATATGTACATGAAAGGAATCTTCGTATCTGTATTTGTAGTATTATAAAGAAAATGTACAAGTGAATCCTTGTGGTTGATGACAGTGAAGCTCAATAATGAGTTGGAGATGCGTTGCTTATATCTTGCTGCTTCTATTGTTGAGATGATCAATCCAGAAACGGTATTTGAAAGATCCTTTGTTATATTGTTTGAGCAGAAGCTATGTACGAGCACCCCTCTCCTTTTCCTTTCTTTTTTGCCCAATAATCAGTATTATGCTTTCAAGTTTCTCATGAACTTTGGCGAAATGGCTTTTTTCCTTATCATCTTTTAGGATGTTTTATTGCAGAAAATGACATTTTTGGTGTAGAGCACAATTTCACAGAAATTAGCCCAGTTTTTTATTTCATGTCATGGATTCCCTTAGTGTTTTTGCATTGCACAAAGGAATTTGTTAATAGTGATGCTGAGAATAGATATCTTTGGAATTAGATTGGACATGCACTATTCTGCTAAATACCAGATGTTGCAGAGCAGATGAAAACGAGGCCCGCTGACACAATCGTGCACTGAAGTAACTGTTCATTCTGAGGCAGGAATTCAGTGTCGCAAATTCAGGGCAGTTCTCGAATACGATTTTTCAGTAGAGTCTCTTCTCAAGCACTACTTCCCTTCAAATTAGGTACCATTCTTTCGAGTGTTTTTATGAGGGATTCGGGGAAGGATGGATGAGGAAGAGTATATGAGAAGTGAAGGATTTGGTGTTCTCTTTGTTTGACAGGGTCCTTCCAATCCTTCTTCACTTTTACTTTTTCAATCTTTCTGAGTTGGGCTGATTGTCTCCCATCTTTCCCCTCCCTTGTAATTTTCAAACTACTTAATTTGGACGGATCAACTCACATCTTTCTAGAAGGATGGTCACTCATCCATCCCTCCTCTATACACACCAACCCCCCCACCCTCCCCAACACACACACACACACTTTGCCCAATCCATTATTCTCTCTGTTCATCTCTCCTATCAACACATAGCCTTAGTTCCCTAGCTTGGGGTGGCTAGATTTTATAATTTCTCCTGTTGTTCATTTTGACAGTAGAAGACATTGATGTAGCGTTCACCAAGAGCAAAACAAATCGCCGGCAAATTCATTTATCTCTTAAGATGAAACATCAATTATGGCAAACAATTATGTTATGTGACAAGTACAAGTCACCAGCTGAATTAGAGTCAACAATCTTCCACCGATGCAAACTTTGTGCGTACACAGAGAAGAAAGTTTCCTGGTAACACAATCAGAAAATCTCTCCAAAACAACTAGCAGCGGGCATCACTGAATCTTCTAAGTTCTGGTATAGCAGCCCACGTGAAATGAGGCAGAAAACGTACACCTATTAACATTGGCCATTTGTTTCTAACATCATTGCATGATCATTTAGTTCCAATCCAAGACTATCTCAACTTCAACTTGAACTGGGAAAATACCATAACCAAGTTCCAAAATTCTCAAATGTGGGATTACAGATTGAGAATTCAAGT